>UNSF01000099.1:306236-308736 GCA_900538255.1 Ulva mutabilis
AGGACTACCGGATGTGGGCACGCCAGTTCAAGGCTGCCCTGACCACCCACGGACCGGAGCGCTGGCTCACCGAGGAGCCAGACATAGCCTCAGCTGCAGACGTCGCTGCTGACGCCAAGGTCTGAGGGCGGATGGTCCTTGCTGCAGATGACTCCGGACTAACACGCATCATCGACAGGGTTTCCAGCACTATGAGTGCTTGGGAGGCTGTCCGGAGCGAGTACGAGGCACAGCACGAGTTGAGGCAGCCTCTGCTCGTGAGACAGCTGAACGCCGTGAGGCAGAAGTCATCGGAGAGCTACGGTGATAATGCTGAGAGAGTCTACGAGCTGATGGAGAAGCTCCTTGACACTGACTTCGAGGCGGCGGACCAGCTGGCTACCAACGCCCTGATTCAGGGGTTGAAGTCATCCGCTGAGAGAGGGTCCCTTGTGCTGATGCTGACCACAGTGGCAGCTGGTGGTTTCCAGGAAGTCGTCCGAGAGCTGAGTACGCCTGATCGAGCGCACCGGGGCTGATGAGCGGCCAGCTGCAGCTGATGAAGGAATAGTGCTAAATGTCGAAGCACGGAAGCCTCGACAGGAGACCCGCCAGTGCTGCAACTGCGGGATGGTCGGGCATCTTGCCCGTGACTGCCGTCAGCCACGTAAGGAGAGACCTTAGCGAGATGGGAGGCCTGCAGCAGCGATGATGGTCCACGCTACGTGCAATGCGGCCGCCGCACCAGCATAGGCGGCAGCAGATGGGGTGTTGCTGTACGACAGCGCAGCGACCCACCACATGGTGCATGACATGCGCTATCTGCGTGACATGCGCACTTGTGACGTGAAGCGCGTGGTGATTGGCGGCGGGGAGACCCACGACGTCATCGGCGAAGGTGAAGTCTGGCTGACAGGCGGTGCTTCGGTCGGTGCTATGTGTCCCGAGCATGACAGTGAACTTGCTGTCGGGACACCTTGCCACGGCTCATGTGGCAAAATGCGGTGTGCGGTAACCTAGCTACCAGGAAAGCCAAGAAAAGCAAACAACAGGTTGTTTGGCCTGTGTGGCTAGAAAAAACGTTTCCATGCATGTACCAATCTGATAAATAGGCAGGAGGAATATTACACCAAAGTGAATGTTGAGGATTCAGACGTAAGTCCATAGGTCAATAAGGGGGGAGGAATATGTCACAAAGGCGGACGATTATATATGGAATGGTATGTAAGTGTAATATGAAAATGCGAGTGCAATAGTGTTGCACTTATCCGGCCTAAGTCCGGCTTGCAAACATAATTCCGCAGGTGTGTGGTGCAAGGCTATGTACGGGTGACGAGCCCGTTTTGCGAAAACCCTAAATTGCTTGCCCAGGTCTGACAACGCGCGCTACAATATATAGAGAGCTAGCGATTGTTCCGGACTTTTTTCCTCTTTTTTTTTTCGCGAACGCGATGAACAAAGGGCTCGAAAAATCCATTCAAGCTAATGCAAAAGTGAACAACCTACAGTTGAAAGAAGACATTAAAGAAGACATTAAAGACATTAAAGAAGAAATCAATTGGTTGATGGCATGCAAAATGTTGTCACCCGTACATAGCCTTGCACCACACCTGCGGAATCATGAGCTAGAGAGTAAGAAATAGCATGCGAAGACCCCATACCTGAGCGGTGTTGCCTTTGCCAGCGAGCATGCGGCCTGCATAAGTCCTTCCTCTTTTCGGCAAACACTGTCGCAAATGCGCACGCACTTCCGACGATAGAAATATTCAAGCGGCACAGTTTTGATCGCGAAAACAATCCCCGGGGAAAGCTGCTCCGTTCTATCTCGTTGCTTAGTTCTTCAGCGTCGCACCGACTACGATGGAGTGCCTACTCGTGCTCGCCTATGATACATCGCCACCGTAGTGTTCGGCATTGACACCATTGTGTTTGTAGATGCCAAATACTATCTGTCAAGGGTGGACTTGGACGGCGTCGCGCTTGACGCTCCGCCCAAACGCGCGACTCAACGCACGTGTGGCGTCGACCGCGGGAGCCCGCTGGTTCCAGAACCCCCAAGAACTCCAAATTCCGTTCCATCGTTTTTCCACGGCAGGGGCGCATCGACTGGCCTCGAATCTGACTTAAAAGTCAGAGTCTGTATATCGGACCGGCAGTCTGACTCGGGTCTTGGGGATCTGGGCAATGTGACGGCATCTTGGGCCGGGGAGTGCCCACCCTCAACAAGCATAACGTCATCATTTTGGCATATCCATGCGATTGCTCCGGGCGCGTTGGGCCGATTCGATCGCAATGAAGTTCTTTTTGATCGGCAGGAGGTACGCATGTTTTATCAGGTTAGTTCCGGCAGTATTCGTTGGCTCCGTGTTGGTCGTGTGCCCTTGTCGTAACAGCGATGTGCATGCACCAGATGGCCATCTGCGGCTGCGACTATTCATGATTATCATTCGCCTATTGGCGATCCTCTCCAGCTTTATCAAACACGGCCTATACGTGCATAAACAATTGACTGTTGTAGACG
>UNSF01000099.1:318736-350075 GCA_900538255.1 Ulva mutabilis
CAACATGTTGATCTGATAGCCTTGGCATTATGGGCACAGGTGGTGATGAAACTGTTAAGTTGCTTAAACGTATGCCGGTGAGATGCATCTGTATGCAATTCGACCCTAGGTCTCGCAATCGTTGCACCATCAACCAGTGTGCACATATCTTGTATCACTGCAGCAGCATTTATGGTCCATATTCTGAGCAGGCTTGGTCGCAATGCCATTCTACCTGCCACTAGAGATTGCATGTGCCAGGCTGTGCGGTCCTCTCATTTGTCTACACCCACTTGCTGCACAATCCTGCCAACAATCACTAACCCCAGCCGGCAGTGCCCTATCTGAAATGTGTCAGTCACAAGATGCTGCGCTGTGCTTGCCGTGCCTGTGTGCAACACCTGGCAATCATCACACTACATTTAGTGAGCGCGATATGACACCTCCCTCCCTCGGGAGGATACGAGTCACATTGTCAGCCCGGCCCATTAGAATCTGTGACCTGCGGATTGTAGTTGTAGTCGCTGGAATCTCACCGGCACAGCATGTTTAGAGATACATGATCTCAGAGGTGCAATGGTGACTGTGCAGCTGTGACACGACTTATTTTCCCCTCGATTCACCCCAGTGACCACGGGAATCTATCCAATCAGAGATGGATCTGAGTGTAGAACATGCCAACTTCTTCGCGCGTTTGCTGTTTTGGCCCATCTCCCCCACAAAACCCCCTCCCTTGTAGTTTAGCAATCGACATTTCAGGCCAAATCGCATGACTAGCACAGTTTTGAGGTAAGGGATGAAGGAGGGAGGCTGTACAAGTCCGGTCTGCATGCAGCAGTTCCCATTCGTGGGTGCTTGGCCCGGCGAGGCCCATTACTACACCACATCTACATACATATGCTTGCACAGCGACAGAATTATCTGTCATAACTGCTCACTCGCTTGGCTGCTGTTGGTAGCCCAAAAACATTGCTGCTAGCAGCATGAGTGGGGCGTTTCGCAAGAAGCACATGCAGCAGCACTACAGGAAATGTGCTTCGCCCCTTTTGGCTGAAGGGTCAACATGTTTTGTCCCTCTAAGTTAAATGGGTGAACAGGAAAGGGCAGAACCGTGGAGCCAATGGGCAGATTTTGGAGAAAGGTGATTCACCTTATGGGCTTGAACTCTGGCATATGGACGCGCCGAACAACACTGAATGCATCATTGAATAAATACTATCCATAACTTCTATGTTGGCTGTGTTCATCGTGAGAAACGGACCTTCTCACTTGATAGAGTGAAGAGGCCCTTATGTGTACATGGTGGGGGATGTTTGCAAGAGCAGCCATACACACCAACCCCGCCTCTCAGCTTGTAATCTGTTCATGCACAGTATTTTTAAATGTATGTATGAGCCCCCATGATAGCGTGTGCACGTACAATGGACTTGGAACACGCCGAAACTTGCTTCACAGACGAGCTGCACCAAGTCACCCGAATGTCCACATATTGACCTTTTTCAAGATAAAGGTGACAAACTGACCAGTCCCCATGGGAACTTAACGCAAATCAGAGGCATTTTTATCTGCATCGGGGAAATATTGCCCCCTCTGGACACGAAAGGGCCAATTTACGTATGTGACTGGGGGATGTGTTGCAAAGAACGCATAGGCACACAACAGTGGGCTGGCAACATGCACGGGCATCTCGAGCTCAATGGTTGATGTTACATCCACTATTCACCTGCTGCATCTAAACACTCCCTATACATGCATCAAGCAACCAATCAAGGCATTAATGCAAGTGCAGTCGCCGCTAGCTGATGTTCAGCTTCACAAATAACACCACATGAGCTCAGAGCACAACTCGTGCCGAGCCACAGTTGCCATTGCAGCATAGGGATGAGAGCTGGAAATTACAGTACACCTCCTGTTCATGAGCCCAACAGACCTTCGTCTTCTAGTCCTACAATGCCAAGCAACATGTGCATGTAGCTTGAGATCTGCATGCAAGCAACATACGTTAAGGGGAAGCCAAGGGGGTCACTGTGTTGTCCACCTGATGCATTTGCACAACTCTGTTGTAGCTTGACGCAGGTATTCAAGCATGTCCAAAATGCTGGGCATGTCTGACACGCCACTCACATGGCCACTGGCAGCCAAATGGCGGTCGAACTGGCACGGGGGGGACATTCTAGCGCAATGCACGGCACGGTGCCGGTGCAGCGCACCTCTGAGCTGAGCTGTCTGCCAGAGGCCGGTGCTGCTCTTGCTGAAGCTGTAGGCTGCACTAAACACAGAAGTCAATGACCTGCAACCACTGAAAACTGAGAACACAGCAGCTTGCCAGCACTCAATCACAACATCAAGGCACACACAGAAATAACATAGCTGACAAGGTGCCGCTGCAGCACACGTGTGGGCTGAACTGAGTGCCAGAGGCCGGCGCTGCTCTTGCTGAAGCCATGTGCTGCACACATCAAGGAAGCCAGATACCTGCAAATCAATCACTCGCTCAGAACAAGCTGATTTCGATTCAGCCATGTAGAATACTGTTGCAGGTGTTCAGAAATGCTTTCATGATCTTGGAAAACGGGCGGAATGCTATGGCCGGCTCTATCCGGGCCAACAGATGATTGTAGTGGCGCTGGACGGTGCAGGCATCCGGAACACTGCTATTTCAGGTGTTACAAGGCTGACCATCAGTAAGATACGTTACATCGCAAAGGAGCGTAGCAGGGCATCATGTGTCTGCTTTTTGGGCGTCCCCTGCCCCATGCTTGCCTTGGGCGATGGAATTGCCCGCTTGTTTGTTTGCTCACCGTACAAGTGGGCTGACTTGTGGACAGCAACTACACAGATGCCAACCAGCTGTTCAGCAAAGCAATCCCTATGCCACGCCATCCGTGGGGCGGCTGGTCTCTGCCAGATCAGCCACAACCCCCCACTTGCTAGTATGAATCCAATCACTGCCAATACGAGTCCATTTTGAAGGCTTTCAGACAGTACACTGTTGTGGGCTTACAGTATCAGACCGGAGCTTAATGAAAGCTTGCATGTGTGTAGCTGGCAGACTGTACTATCTGTGGCCAACTTCACACATCTCAGCTGGCCGGTATGTACCAGGGCCGTGACGGTCGACTGGTCCCCAGAGTGTAGGAATGGCGGCTTTGCTATTCGTTCGCGGTCATGCTCCGCACAGCTGCAGCGGGCAGCATAAAAAGCGACATTCTTAGCTATAATATGTAGATGGCATCACATTGCAAATCTCCAAACTCCGGAGTCGCTCAGCCAACTCACCCTTTTCCCCTTGGGGTACATACAATGTTCCCCGTTGTTTAAAGTACCACCTCTTCACATTAGGGGCTTATTACAAATGGCCCACAGGCATGCGTTATATCACCCCTTTTGATAAAGGGATGTTCAGATCCAGTAGGCTGGCTAACTCCCCCCTTAGTATACCATAAAGGGGCGGTTTCTGAGATCGAGACTAGGCACAACTTCTGTAGAGCAGATCAGCGCCTGGTGTCTGAGCATGCATGCGAGCCGTCCTCAACGTCCTACGACTAGCCATGGCTAAGCTAGCGGTGTCCACACGGGTCCATGGTGGCCTGAGGTGACCCATCCAGTGCTTGCATGCACTCTGATCAGAATCAGGTCGTTCATGTGCCCCGTAGACGAGTCTCGGGCGCCCACAAGCCGTTTGGACCATTGTATAGAGAGTTTGGGAAATTTTGTCAGAAATTTTGTCTGGAAAGACCCCCAAACAGAGAGGCCTTTTTGGCCCAAATGTACCACTCTACCCAAACGTAAAAAAGAAGCCCGCAGACCTTCTTCCCAGAGTACTTAGTTATGCCCTATAGTGACCCCAAAGTAGGTTTGGGGTGATTATGGTGTATGCGACAGGACTGGACGTGCCATAGAGCTGAGTGCCCCCTCATCAAAGCACGCACTTGACACACGCGCACTGCTGCAGAACGCCTCCAGGCTCCACTATTATACAATATGAGAATGCTTCCAGCACTTTCAAGGCGTCCTCTGCCCTGATTTGCGGAAGGACGCCCGGAGGACGGCACGATGACCCATTGGTGTCATCCGGAGAGCGGCATGGAGCCGCCCTCCCGCAGCGGTACACCCTCATGCCGTCACCATGAGTTTGCTGACTCATAGAGGGCGTCACCGAAACGACCTGAGTAGTGGGCAGGTGACGCGCATGGGACGCTGCGAGTGACGTCATGTCATGAACCTGATAACCACACACACACACACAGATGGTGTGGTTATCTAGACAAAGGACAGAGGTGGCCAACCGGAGCCGAGCTGGCACCGCACCCCCACTTAGTAGCCATGCATGGCTGTGGCTACAGGGGTGTGGCTGGTTGTCTGAGCGAGTCGGGTCTCAGACAACAGCTACAAGGCTATATGCAGCTGTGGCCCTTTGAGGACCGTACTAGATTCGCCCTATGGGAGTGATTTATAACACGTCACGGCGGCGGCGGTTCAAACTGGAATGACGTCATGTTAGTCGTCCACCTCGCAGGACGTCCTGTGGTCGTCCCATGCGCGCCAAGGGAGATGTCCCCTCCAGCACCCGCAAGGGAGGCCCATGACTGGGAGGACTGCTTAGGGCGTCCAGGATGGAGTTTTGTGGGAACACGCTCACGATGGCACCACCCACCAGAACAGAGCGGACTACACCCCGGAGCAGAACAAGCGTGCTGAGTGTCTCAACCGGACACTCATGGAGAAGGTTCGCGCCATGATCCATGAGTTCTGCTTTGCCCCTGAGCTCTGGACAGAGGCGCTGGAGACCGCGTGGTACGTGCGCATCTGCGTGCCGAGCGTCGGACAGACTGTGTGCCCACACGCTCTGTTTTACGGCAAGCCACCTGATGTGCGTGGACTCAGGGTGTTTGTGTGCATCGCATACATCCATGTGCCAATGACCAAGCGCAAGAAGCTGGACGCCCGCGCTGAGGTGGGGTTCCAGGTCGGCTACGAGCCAGACTGCAAGGCCTGGCGCATCTTCGTCTGACGGAAGGGACAATTCGTCAGCATCAAGTCCCGCAACGTGCGCTTTGACGAGTCAAGGACGGTCAAGCTGCCTCTGAGACAGGGCCTGAGTCGCAATGCTGAGGATCCATGCGTGATGGAAGACGGCAGTAGCGTGGTCTCACCGGACGCAGAGTTTGTTGAGCACTACGAGGACCCCATCCCTGAACCGCTGCTCGACGACATCGGCCCTCCTGCCTCCCATGGACGACGCTGCGGTCGACGAGGACGCATGGGACGCAGCCGCCGGCAACGACGGAGACGGCTGGCAGGAGAATGAGCCCGGAGTCGGCAGCAATGATGAGCCCAGCAATGATGATGACGGCGCGGGGGGGGGGGGGGGGGGGCGGCGCTGCGGGGCAGGGGCCGCGCTACCCACAGCGTGAGCGTCAGCCAGCTCGACCGCTACCAGGCGCATGCGTATGCTTACGCTGCTGGAGGGCTGAGCGATGAGCCCAAGTCGCCCGAGGAGGCATTGCGGCGGCCGGACGCTCCCCTCTGGCAGCAGCCGATGGACGCAAAGTGGACATCACTTCAGGAGAAGGGGATCCTTCAGGTCATCAAGGACGTGAAGCAGGTTAAGCGGGTGTTGCCGATGAAGGCAGTCCTGAAGGTGAAGCGTAATGCGCTCGAGGGGGTCGACAAGTACAAGGCCCGTGTCGTTGTGCTGGGATGCCTGCAGCGGAAGGGTATTGACTTCGATGAGGTATTTGCCCCGACAGCTCAGCAAGCCTCGTTGCGTGTGTTGCTTGCGCATGCTGCGCAACACAATCTGGAGCTGCACCAGTTTGATGTTGCGACTGCATTCCTCAACGGTGAGCTTCACGAGAGCGAGGAGGTGTATGTGCGCATGCCAGCCTTCGGTGGGCAGACGTACCGCCTACGAAAGGCGCTGTATGGGCTGAAGCAGGCTGCACGTGCGTGGCATGCAAAGCTGCGTCGTGAGCTGCTAACATTGGGGTTTGCTTCCTCAGGTGCTGACCCCTACCTGTTCTACCTGGGTGAGCCAGGGTCACAGAGCGGCTCTACATGCTGGTTCATGTGGACGACGGACTTATCGCCGCGACGAAGAAGGCAGTGGGAGTAGTGCTGACGGCCATCCGCCGCGCCTTCGAAATAAAGGACCTCGGCGCAGCGGAGTACTTCCCTGGGTTGGAGACTCACCGCGACCGTGCTCGCGGGCAGCTCTGGCTCGGACAGCCCAAGTATGCGAAATCGATCTTGGAGAAATTCGGCATGACAGAGTGCAAGCCGGTCGCCACCCCGCTGGAGGCGGGCCTGCATCTCTCCAAGGGCCGGGGGGAGCAGCTGCTGGGAGAAGAGTACCCCTACGCTGAGGTCGTGGGCTCGCTCCTCTACCTGACTGTGAACACCCGTCCTGTTCTTGCTCACGCCGCGGGGGTTCTAAGCAGGTCTATCTGATGTGCCACCATGATGCATTGGAAGGCTGCGAAGCGGGTGCTCCGGTACCTTGTTGGCACGCTGGACAAGGGCATCGTGTACAGCCGTGATGTGAATGTGATTGAGGCGTTCACCGACTCAGACTACGCAAGGAACCCCGATTCCTGCAAGAGCACATCCGGTATGGTGCTGCTGATGAATGGCGGGGCCGTTGCATGGCGGTCTAAGCTGCAGACTGTTGTTGCTGCGTCGACATGTGAGGCTGAGTACATTGCAGCAGCTGCTGCTATGAAGGGGCTGTTGTGGGTGCTCAAGCTGATAGGTGAAATGCATGGAGTAATGCCACGTCTTCGACTGTATGGGGACAATCAGTCGGCTTCGGTGTTGATGCGGCAGCACACACTGGGAGCAGCTGGCAGAACTAAGCACATAGATGCTGCGTTCCATTTTGTCTGCCACCGTGTCATGCAAGGAGACCTTGAGGTGGTGTTTGTGAAGACTGGTGAGATGAAAGCCGACATGCTGACTAAGGCAGTGCCAGGACCAGCACAGGCAGCTGGGGCTGAGGGCATGGGTCTTCAGATGCTCCCGGAATAGATGTATGCCATATGGGCTGGGGCATAGAATGTCAGGTGTTGTTGTGGATGATCATTTAGTGGGAGTGTGATGACTGAGTAATTCTGGGTCAATAAGAATGATCATGCCGTGTTTTGGTGGACATGCACATATATTGTGTGCATGGGTCGTGCATGCATTGCCCAGGCTATGTATGCATGGTTATTGTGTCTAGAGGCATCTCAAGCGTGACAGCACAGTTATTAGTCCTTCTCTGGATCTTATGGTGGTGCACTTGTTGTGTGGTGAATGAGTTGGCAGGTAGTTGTGCTGCGACTCTGCACGCACCATGTTGCTGCACGTGTGCATCACATGATGGTCGCTTTTGCTGCGACATGCTGTGTGGATTAGAGCATAGGTGCCATGGGAGTGGAATTTGAATGCCGGTGTAGCGAAGGCAGATCTTGTGTGAGGGACATCCAACATAGAGCAATATGCTGAAGTGATCTGCTTGTGAAGAGTATATAAGCGCTGAGCAAGGTCAGTGCAGAAATCGTGACTTAACAGATGTCTGCGTTGACCAGTGCACAGGTGAGCTGCCAAACCTTGAACCATGCATGTGCCTTTTGTCTGTGCCTATGTGAGCGTGGTATGTACATGCTACATTCAGTGGGTATGATGCAAGTGTAGCTAGTGTGGAGTGAACCAGCCGACAGTCTGGCACATAGCTGATACACTCTGTTTCATCACAGTCTAGCTCACTTCAGATTTGATGAGCTGTGAATCGTCGTTTCCTTGTTGCCAACTGCCAGGGCATGTGCTGGTCCAGGACCAGAGTGTGACCTTGATCAATTTTGCAGGTGGTGCTGGTGGTATTGTTTGACATCTGCATACGGGGTGTGGCCAGAGCGTTCAGGAGTTTTGCTTTTGTTCTTCTCGGTCTTAGCAGTTGTGTTGTGTGTCTATGGTTTTGTGATGGCATGGCAGCTGTCATGTAGTTAGCGGTCAGCGCATGGTGACAGAGTGTCATTGTAACTTGAAGTACTGCTTATTGTGCTCTACAGTGCTTTCTAGGCCCATGCAGTGCCCTACGAATGTGCGATGCTGTTGTTTGCCCACCATGTGCCAGGGTGCCCACCCCCGGTATCAATACGCCCACGTTTGAGGCGGGGAGACTGTACAGGTGGGCAAACAAGGGTGGGCCAGGTCAGGCGCGTGCTAGTTCGCTAGCTCTTGCCGCAAAGGCACCACTTGAGCATGCGTAACCTTCGCCTACACATGTATGAATGGTTTGCAAAGCGGTCAGGACGTTAGCGCGTGCGTCCAGGCCATCGCATGACCTGCCGAGCACCACCTTCGTGTCACATCGTTTAGTTGAAACATATACGGCAAACAGCAATACAATGGACGCTAATGAACCTCAAAGTGTATATTGAGGCATACTGTGGTATGAATCTGGACTGAGGCCGTATTGTGCCAATTGTGTCACATACAAGGTGACATGCTGGCAAGGCTGCATTAATACAACACATACGCAGCGTATAGTATCCGGCATTGCAAGCTTACACCCCTTCTACTCGTTTTTGACCAACGCTGACCACTGCGGATGACACGAGCCCCGGTAGTCCCAGATGCACAGCCGGGGCAGGCCTTGACCCTCACTAGCGACTACCGCTGCTCACAAAGCACCGCTGGCCTCAAACTGTTACAGATTTGCAAGATGTACACGGTTAGTATATCTGTGTCGAGCTGGTTTAGTCAATCATGCAGTGTAGCCCATCTCGCATCATGTGCTTGTACCGACTCGCCACCGAGAACCGGCCGCGTAGAGCGTTCATCGCAATGCATCACGCACAAACTATCACATACAAGCTATGTTTATAATAAAATGAAGTTTCACGAGCGTTTGATTGGGTGATCGGTTGGCAACAGACCATCCGCTGGTACACCAGTGCACCGCATCAGCAGCTCGGCAGTCGTCCGGCGCAGGCTTCACTTGAACATACACCAGCACACTCGCCGCAGTGAGCAATATAATCTAATTATATATGCAATTTCCGGCGATTGCGCGTCAAATGGCGCTCAAAGCCGGCTCTGCAGCCATCACTGTGTGGTGATCACTGCACACTGAAACACTAACAGCTTCGTGCATACTTGTTGAGTTTGATCCAAGACGATTGTATAGCAATCGCAATGATCCATAGTATTACCGTAGACCATTAGATCGCAAAAAGCCTTCAGATGATGGTTTCCACGATCTGAGCCAACAAGCCCACCCCACTCGCCCACCCTTGGAGGGCTGTCTTGGCGTAGACGCTGTGTTTTGTCACCCCACAGAGTTGGCTTCACAGCCGACAAACCAAGAGCAGTGCACAACTGCTTAGCCCACATCACCTCATTGGCTGCTGAGCTCATCGCAATAAGCTCTGCCTCAGTCATGTTACCAGCCACAATAGTCTGTCTCTTCGAACGCCAGAACACACAGTTCCCATGCATCCAGACTATCACTCCTGACACACTCTTCAAGCAAGCACCATTGGCGAAGTCAGCATCCGTAAATGTTTCTAACACCGCACTTCCCTCATTGGAGCCACTAAATGTCAAGCCAAGATCTATGGTCCCTCGCGGGTATCTCAGTACATGCTAGACACCAGCCCAATGACACTTCGCACTCCCAGCCATATGCCTTGCCAAGACATGAGCCGGAAAGGAAATATCGGACGCGACACAACAGCCACATATTGGATGCTTCCTGCGGCTTGCATAAATCTCTCATGCTCTGCGACAGTAGCCTTCTCCTGGCTAGGATCATCTTTCAGACTAAATACTTTCTGCTTTGGTACCAACGGCGTTGATGCCTCTCTGTACTCACTCATACTTAACCTCTCCAGCATGTTCCTGATGTTCTTTCTGTGCGAAATGGTGAAAGTGCGAGCAGACCGATCACGTATGACCTCCATACCCAGCATGTTGTAATCTAATGGATCGCGGCCTAAGACCTTTGGAATTCTGTGCATGCCGTAGTTATCGCAGGGGCTGGTGCTTTCACATACTTGTGCTGGTCTACAAGTCCTGCCCGTGATAGCGCCTGTTTCTTTGTTGGAGGTGAACACACATGAGTCTTAGCAATTCGAGAAGAGTGATTACACTACAATCGGTAGAGTCTATATAAGCGTTCTCTCAACGACTCATACGGATACGATCAGAATCGTTGTCTGCTGGCACGCAATCTGCATGCATTGCTCGTGCATATGGTAAGCCATCGGTGCATGGCTGCCCCATAGCCACTCCGGATCAGCACCGTGTATCCACGCATACATGGTCACCGTAGTCCTGTGTATGCCACCATGCATGGTCACCGTAGTCCTGTGCATGGCTGGATCACGACACTCCCCCTAGACTAAGCTTGTACTACCGCAAGCTGCAGTCTATCTCTAAATTTTGCCAGTGTTGGTCCTGCCAACACTTTCGTGAACATATCAGCAGCATGTCTACCGTGCTAACCCAGCTGATAGTCAACTCGTCTAGTTCTGCGAACTTTTGAACCCTCAGGTCCCTGACCCTGATGTGCTTGGAGCGGTCACTAGAGATGGGGTTCACCGCTAGCAAGTTGGCACTCTTGTTGTCACCCCACAGCGTTGGCTTCACAGCCGACAAACCAAGATCAGTGCACAACTGCTTTGCCCACATCACCTCATTGGCTGCTGAACTCATCGCAATGAGCTCTGCCTCAGTTGTATTACCAGCCACAATAGTCTGCCTCTTCGAACGCCACAACATACAGTTCTCATGCATCCGGACTACTACTCCTGACACGCTCTTCAAGCAAGCACCATTGGCGAAGTCAGCATCCGTAAATGCTTCCAACACCTCACTTCCCCCATTGGAGCCACTAAAGGTCAAGCCAAAGTCTATGGTCCATCGCAGGTACCTCAATACGTGATGGACACCATTCCAATGACATTGAGCACTCCCAGCCATATGCCTGGCCAAGACATTAGCCGGAAACGCGATGTCTGGACGCGACACAACTGCCACATACACGATGCTTCCTACGGCTTGCATAAACCTCTTATGCTCTACGACTGTAGCCTTTTCTTGGCTAGGATCTTCCTTCAGACTAAACATTTTCTGCTTGGGTACCGACGGAGTTGGCGCCCGTCTGCACTCACTCATGCCGAACCTCTCTAGCATGTCCCTGATGCTCATTCTGTGTGTGATGGTGATAGTGCGAGCGGTGCGATCACGTTTGACCTCCATGCCCAGCACATATCCCAGCTCCCCCAAGCCACGACCCGCAGAAGCCTCAAGGATCTTTCTGATGGCATAATCCATCTGCTCTCTGCGACCAAAGATCAACAGATCACCCACAGAAAAATAAGACAACGTCCTACTTTGCAGATAAACAGTGCAGGGTCACTGGCTAATCTCACAAAGCCCATACTCAACAGGAGCTCTGCAAGCGCTCTGTGCCACTTCCTATCAGCTTGCTTCAGACGATACAACGCATTTTTTTTGGCGCCACACCATATCAGACCCATCATCTAGTACCGCAGGTTGTGTCACATACACTTCCTCCTCCAGAACACCATTCAGGAAAGCACATTTTATGTCTATATGCCTGGTCTCTAGATCTACTGCACAGACCGACAGTAGAGCCCTGAAGGTGGCATAACTACCCACAGGAGCCCAAGTCTCCAAGAGATCTACGCCTTCAACCTGCGTGAATCCACTAGCTACATATCTAGCTTTGAAGCGCTCAATTTCACCTTGTGCACCTCGCTTAATCTTGAGCACCCATTTGTCACAGGCTTCACTCATGATGGGCACCAGACCAGCTCAAACACGTCGTGCTCCCTTAAGGAGGTCAATTCATCTATCATTGCTGCGATTCACTGTTCACGATAGCAGCCTCTCATGGCTTGCTGCACCGTTGGATCGTCCAGCACAATCTCGACCTTCTTCTTCGCAGTGGCTGCACGCCGGGACTCACTGCGGCTAGCAGTCTTGCCAGTGTAAAGAATCACCTCCTGCCCCGTCGTCTTTTCTGCACCTTGAGTCACACTGTCAGCCGTCGCAGACACTCCTTCAGCCAATTCACCGACGTCATTCTCATCTTTGAACACTGTGGAGCTCGCAGCAACATGCTCACGTGCACCCTTCGGGGAAATGCGCTCAACAGCAGCATCACACACAATCGCTCCCACAAAAGGTCTTAAGTTTCGGCGAATCAGTTGAAAAGGCTTTGGAACCCATCGAACCCTCACCTCCTGCGATGGATCCAGATGTTCTTCGCTGCCCCATCGCGGTGCTTGGTGCTGACTCTCCCCCTGAGCCATCACCTCCTGCCGCTTCTCCCCTAGGCACATGCCGTAGCTCGCCTTGCCCCTGGCCCTCAGACCCAGATATATGCCATGGCTCCTCATATCTGTCGCGGTCATCACGCCCTGACATTGTGGACCCGCGGTGACTTTGGCCGCCGCCGTGACCATCAGCTCGCACAAGTGGGGGTGGCTCACTCAGCTCCTAGCCGATCGACCGTTGGAGAGGCTCCGCTGAGCGCGAGCGGGATCTAGACTCAAACTCAGAGTCATCTTCACCACAATCACAAGACTCATTCTTACTCCCCTCCTCATCAGTCGGATACGGATAGATTTCACAGTCTCCCATGTGCATCACAGCGCTGTCCCTCGTAGGGATCGTTTCTGCAGGCCCAAACTCAGCATTGAGTGGCACAGACGGTTGAGCTGCTGCATCATAGTCCCAGTGTGCCACAGCTGCAACACTGTCAGCCGCTGCCTGATCACAGCTCGCTGCAACTACCGCATCACTAATCTCCGGTGTGTGCCAGCGCTCATGTCGCGCCAGCAGCTCTGCCCCCAGCACTCTGGGAGAGAATTCGGGCTCACCTTCAGGTAGCTCGTCTCGTGGTTCGAAGCGCCTATGCAGCCTGTTGCCTGGTTCCCAGTGTTGATGGCCCAGACCCGGATGCTCCCCCTCAGCCCAATCCATATTTCTGCCCCCCTCTGGCATCATGTGTTCACGACTGGCTGGTGGACGCACTGCCCGCACACTGTTGCTCTTAACCCACTTCTTCATGTTGGTCAAGAACTCAGCCTCTGGCACTACTCTGGTGTACTGATCGGGTAGGATCTCAAATTCACCCTGCTCATAGTTCTCTAGCACAACTAGGTCCGCCGTAGCCTCCCCAGCCATGTGAAATCGCTGCACGAAATCCTTCACTAGAGCAGGTGGAGCAGCCGTGTGCCTGTACATCCACACTGCTCCCCCATTCCCACGCTTCACGTAAGCCCTGTCCATATGAGGACCTCCTCCCGGTCCTATGTAGGCACCGAGGATTCCTCGTAACTTTAGGTGCCTGAAGTGCTCCCTCCGCGGTTACACATACATTCACTCCAGTCACGGCGGTCACTTTACACCACGGTAAAGTCAGGACTTACAGCAAGAGTTGGGACGCTCTCAGTGACAGCTTGCGAGCTGTATGCGCAGAAGAAGGCCTTCAAATATATGGTACATCATCGGAGAAACAGCTTGAACAGTGGAAAACTGATGTGCGTGGCTGGCATTCCGGACGCCACCTTGTACAGCCTTGCACACCTGCCGACTCGCGTGGCCCATGCAGGCGACACGGGGGTAGGACGTGGTCACTGTGCATCCTTAACAGATGATCGATGCGCAAGATGTGCGAGAAGTCTACATACAAAGCTATCTCGGAAGTTGACAGCCATTGGAATAGGATAGGGCTGCATTTGGCGAAGGCTTGGGCACCACGCTGGTTCGGCAACGCAGCTGGTTGGCAACACCTGGGCTATCTTTGAGCATATAGCTAATGTGAACATCTTCTTGTATTGCATATCTGTTTTTGTATCGTGTTTTAGCGCCCACAGCCTTGTCGATAGCCTTGAACGCCAGACCGATGCCAGCTCCTGCACACCCTGCACCTCGGGCGCACGGCAAGCGGACAAGCAACCGGGCAACACCAACGACGTACCTTAAATATAAGCTATTAAACTTCGGTGTGGATACTTGCGCTTCTCTGTGGCTCTGTATAGCGTCTCGACACGATCGTGACTGTCACTGTACCGGCACATACAGTGGACGCATCTACACTCAGAGCAACGGTGATACAGTGACAGTTCACACTCAAAGCGACAGCACCATCTAGTCACAGCGGTATGGGCTCCTGCCACAGTCCACTGACATACCGCGAGAGAGACGCGACCAACAGTGGTCTAGCCAGCCATGACATACAGTAATAAACCACTTTACAATCACACATCTGTAGTGAGCATATTTTGTAGCCTCCTACGAAGCTCAACCGCAAGCACCTGAACTATCCTAAAAGTATGTAGTCATGATCTCTGTCACTGCAAAAATCAATTCCAGTTCCTCACACCAACTTGTTGTGCTTAAGGCTTTGCGGCATTGCCCCCCTTGAGTCTGCGGCTGCTTCTTGTGGTTGTGCCTGCATTGCTTCACCTACTCAGCAATGCCATGGCACTCCAGTGGATCAAGTGAGTTCTCAGCTGTTAGTACATGTAGTACATGCAACAGCTGCTTGGAGCACACCAGTTCTAGCCTGCCTTCGACAGTTGGCCTTTGATGAAACTGCTTCGTGTTGGGGGCAGCCTGCTCTTGTGGGTGTTCGGTCAGATTCTTGGGGGCCTGCATTGAGCAGTCTGAAGTGTTCGGGGCTTGTGGGAAATCTGAGTGCACCGGCACATGCGCACACGATGCCAGTTGCAGCATGTAGAGGGCCACACCATGTTTTAGAGTGAGCTACCTGTCGTCAGCGAGGCACTCACTTGCTGCAAAGCTTGCATCTGTTGAATGGGCGTCATCCCTGCCAAGGCAGCCGCAATTGCTTGACTCGCTGCAAACAATCGTACGAAATTCAGTCTTTCTGAACCTGATAACACCCACAAGAAACACAACAATCGCAGCAGGCAGAAACGTCAGCGGGTGTCTGATCAGCACCTGGCGTGAGTCCAGTTGCAGCAGTCATGGTTGGTGTTGCTTGTGGTGTCATGTTGAGCTGAGAAACAGGTCCAGCACTGACTACAGCGCGAATAATGCTGCAGCCATTGCTGTGCTGCTGCCGAACACCAGTGCCACATGTGGGGCGGGGTGCAGACATACTGGTTCTTGGAGTGGCAACCAGCGGCTGACTTGAAGGCGCAGTTCTATGCGTCAGATGCATGCCATGTAGCTGTGTGTCATCCATCACAGTCCCGGGCGGGGACTGGCGGGCGGGGCGGGCTCGCTTGTGTCTTCGATGTCAGCATTCAACCTGCCACCTTGCACCAGCACCGGCATGCGGACATGTCTGAGGCCAGGAGGAGCAGGTTCCACAGTTGTGGAGCGTAGCGCGGGGTGCATGGCCGCACTAGGAGCAACAAGTGGGCTGCCACTGGCGTCAGCGAACGAGTGCACATGTGGGAGCTGTTGAGCATGGTTTATGGCCGTCGCTGGGGGCCATGCATCCCAAACAAGTCTGCAGCTGGGGTCATTAGGTGCTGCTTGCAGCGGAGATGGTCCCAACACTGCTAGATCTGCATGGTCATTGTCAGTGTGGCTGTCGCCAGTAGCTTGTGTGCCTTGCTCGTACAGGGTGAAGTCATGCTCCTCGCCCCACTTCAGTCTTGACTGGCAGTCCCTGCCCTCTCGCGTTGCACATCCATTCTGCATGTGCAGGGCATGATGTTGTATGCGGTCCGCAACTGCACATGTTTGGAACGGTACCAGCCTGCTGGCACATGTAAACGTCGACGTACACAAAAATCCAGCAAAATATCTCTGAACAGATCACGCAGCCCTTGATATCGGCTCAGGTGCGCCAACTGCTCGACTCGCTCTTGATCCACCTCAGACTTTCGTTGCTGCTGCACTGCACCACCTTCTGTCTCCTGATTTGGCTCGCATGACCTAGCCCCCAGAGTCTCATGATCAATATCTGTCTGGCCTATTTGACGGGCCGTGTGGAATTGGCTATACCTAAGAGCTGCAAGAACTGTCTTGTCGACACCTGCCAAAGCATAAATTTTATTGACTGTCTTCATGAGGGGTGCCAAGCACTTCGTACGCGTTGTCATGGGCAGCTGCTCGATCGAAGGAATCTGTGTCAAGCGCTAATGCCCGTCCAGCTCACTTAAGACTGCGGGTCGCAGTCTTCCCAACGGGGGAATTCTGTCACAAATACAGCGATCTACGCTATCTGACCATCGGCCAACCCATTTGTCAGTGCGAATGACAGTGGTGTTACACCTGTAGTATATGTCCATGTACACACTGTAGTGGATGAGCATGGCAAATGCTCTTGTCACGTCTAACTCCTGCAATAGAGATGATTGAAGTTGTACAATGGGCTGAGGACTTGACATGTGCGCACCGCATGACCAGGAAGCAGCTTCACACTTCGCCAGGCTTTGCCCTCATGAAATCATACTTCAGGCCCCTCATGCTTCCACGGAAGTGGTGCCTGCTGTTCCCCTTACAATCATCAATGGCCAAAGCGATTTACAAGCAGAGAACGCTTTGGGCGGACACTTGTGCAATGCCATTAACGTAACAAGTGGGCAGACGGTTCCCCTGAGCAATATGATCCTCTCTTCACAAGTCTTCGCATCCCGCAGAGGCGTCTGTCACACTAGGGGATCGCGTGCTCACTGTGCACGTGCAGGGACACGACGCGTGAGCGCTGTCCACGTTGCGCATTCAAACCTTCGACTTTCTAGAAGAAGCATTATCAGACACGTACCAAGGATATTGGCTTAGAAGGTGCACGCGGTTTTTTTCCGCCAGCAGCGCCATTGCCTGATGCCTTTCGTTTCGGTGCCACGGCGCAAGGCTCAAGTCTCACGATGGCCGTGGTATCTTCCGTTGGCAATGGCACGAGTGTACCATTTAGCAGCGTAGCACCATAACACTCTGTAAATAGTTTCTGGAGCGTCATCTTTTTGAAAGCAGCGCTGCCAGTGACGTTGAACTTGAGGTCGCGGTCGAAAGCAGTGCCGACGCGTGACTTCAGAAGCTGCCACTTTCACGTCACATGCCTTGTCTTTGCGGCAACAACTGACGTGATTCAGTGGACCGCGGCCTAAGGCCTGTGGGATCTGTGCATGTCGTAGTCATGCGCAGGGGTTGGTGCTGTCACATACCTTGCTGTCTTAGGTATCTGTCCGTGACAGCGCCTGTACCTTCAGTGGAGGATGAATGCACGTGAGACTTCGGACAGTATGGAAGAGAAGAGAGAGTGATTACACTACGATCTGTAGAGCCTATATAAGCGTTCAATCAACGTCTCATACGGATACGATCAGAATCAATGTCTGCTGGCACGCAATCTTGCATGCATTGCTCGTGCATATGGTCAGCCATCGGTGCATGGCTGCCCCATAGCCACTCCGGATCAGCACCGTGTATCCACGCATACATGGTCACCGTAGTCCTGTGTATGCCACCATGCATGGTCACCGTAGTCCTGTGCATGGCTGGATCACGACAACAACATCTGGTATTAGTGCAGCAAATCCACTCTGACCATCCCAACTCAGCCCTAAGCTTGTCACATGCATCCACGAGCAGAAGCTGCTCAACATGTAGCGCACAAGGCATAAACACCTGTGCATGGACTGGACCCTTCATGAATGGCACAAATACCCACTGATCCTCCTTTGTACTGGCATACCTTCGTGTGCAGCCATGGTGAGTGCGCACAAGGGCAGCTTGGCCACCCACAGATACCGTATACGCACAGATATATCTGTATAGAATGCCTGCGCCATGAAGCCTTCCACAGCTTCGCTGTATGTGAAATGCTCCCTCTTTAATGCACCAGCGATTTTGAGTTCACCAGAAATATCCCATTTGCGAGAGGCTGCCATTTTTTCCAACAAGGAAATGAGCTGGCCGAGCTGCAGCACGAGTCATTTGTCACGTACATGTCTGTCGCAATTGATTCAGTTGCATTGGGACTACCGCATTAATTTTGCCAGAACTCATCGTCACTTTTGCCATCTGAGCATGTGCGCAACTTACCAATCAAGCAGATTCCATAATCATCTACAATGTCATCGTCATGCGTGGTATGCAGCACATTAGTGACAATGTCCGTTGGCCCTACCTGAGGTACTTCACCCTCGCCTGCACCTAGGCCTGCTGGTCCAGTGTTCTGAGCTGGGGCTGGCGCAGCAGGCAGCAAGGCTTGAGAAACGCTGCTGGCTACAGCGCTTGCCACAGCTTCCTGTGCCGCAGCCATGGCTGCTTGCACAGCTTGCTGCAGAGGCAGTTGCAGCGCTGTCTTGACAGCTTCAATTGCGGCTGCTTGTGCCTGTTTCAGTGCGCATGTCTGTGCTTGCATCAATGTGTCAGCGCGTTGCGGCGCAGGCAAACTCACCTGTAGCTGGGCTGGCCAACATGAAACTGCGGTTTTCGCTGCAGCTTCAGCAGCTGTCCCTGACACAGCCTGCGACAGACTCTTGGCTGATACATTGAGAGCCAATGCGGCAACACCCTCAACACCGCTATCCATTGCAGTGTGTGCTGCCTCTTGGGCAGCTGTCACCATCACTTGCTCCAACACTGCGCGTTTGTTGGCAGCCTCAGGCCCCGCTGCATCATGATTAACTGCTGGCTCTGGTCTGGATCTGCATTCGGGCTGCAAGCTTTTAGGCAAGCACCATGCAACGTTTTCATCCTCCTGCAGGCATCGTGCAACAGCCATGTCGGTCAATGTGATGTTGGTGGCTGCAAGCGCAGGTCTTCTGCTTGCATGGCTAGTGATCACCCCATGAATGGGCCGCACTTCTCGCTCCAGTCACAGCTCTCCCATCCCCACAAGGCCACCATACCTTGCATGAAAGCCATCAGCTGCTCGAACAACAGGCCCGAAAAATCATTGTCACTGCTCAGCCACATTATAGTCATCTAGATCTTAGAGCTGCAGCCATCAGACTGCAGTGCGCACCAGTGAAGCAGTATGCAGAGTTGTCAACAACAGAGTAGTTGGACATTGTGGTCATCTCCTACACTGAGGTAAAGCAAACCCCATGTGTTACACAATGATAGATCTAGGACCCAGCAGCGCCAAGGCAACAGCAAACCCAATGTGCAGAGGGGAACTTATTTTCATGGAACTGCCAGTAGCCCTACCTCATGCATCACAGAGCGGCAGATCTGCAGCAGTGTAGATAATTTTGAGTGGCACACCTTGAGATGTGAAACAATTCCCTTGAAAAGGACCCATGCAACCTGATCTGGTCAATTATTTTGTCAGCCTCCCGTAGTGTAGCCTTCTGGATGTGATAGTTGATGGCATTTTCATCACTTTTGAGCAGTTGGGGGTCAGTGACAAGTTTGAAGAATCTCTTCACCACTCCGAAGATGATTGTGTGGTACAAAGGTTCAATAAAGAAGGACTAATGCGTGTAGCAATATCAGCCCAAAATTTCTTGCTTGCATTTGGTAAAAGTTTGCAGGCCGTTTTCTGGAGAAAGTCTATGCCACTGAGGAACGCACTCAAAGTATGGCAGTAGAGCAAAAATACAGGTGCCACGACAGCCATATCCCAAGTGTCGTTGATTTTTCATGGCATGTCGCTTCTGATGGACTTTCTCACAGTCTACACGATTGCGCCAACACTCAGGCTGCCACAGCTTCGAATTCAAGAGCCTACTTCGAGCAGCACGTGAGCAGTGTGCATGGTGTTGGTGTACTAAGAAGTTACCTTTGGTCAAGCTTTGCTGCTTATCCGAGGATGGATCGACCAATACATCACCACCATTGCGAGCCTCTTCAGGCACTAGGTACTCATCAAAAGCCCTCAGAGAGTTTTGACCTGCTAGTGCGCACCGATTTTTGTGCAACATACCCGTCACTTACAATTGCCTCGCAGCATCAATGTTGAAGTATCCATTGTCGTTGACAAGTTTGATTTGACCTTCTGTCCAATGTCCTTCCAGATCTAATGCCCAGTAGGTAGCCCAGTTAGACGTACCCAGAAATCTCACAGCATTTAGGCGGTTGCCGTCATCGTCTGTTGTTGTACCACGAATGAAGCAGAAGTCACATCCAGATGCAGCGCTGTGCCCACTTGTAAGTGCCCACATGCTGCGCCATGGAGTGTCTTGGAATGCCATAGCCAGAACGGGAAACACATGTCGATAGCCTGGAGTCCATGAATCCCAGACCAGAAGGGGTGTTCCGTCTACATCTGTATAATGATGCACACAGCGACATGCATCCATGTTGCCAACGTCAACCATGTGCCTTCAGCATGATGATGCATATGGGCGAACACGCGCATCAGCACCGTTTGAGGATGGGAGGTACTTTAGAAACACGTTAACGACCGTAGCAAAGGCTGTCGTGATCCAGCCATACACAGGACTACGGTGACCATGCATGGTGACATACACAGGACTACGGTGACCATGTATGCGTGGATGCACGGTGCTGATCCAGAGTGGCTATGGGGAAGCCATGCACCGATGGCTGACCATATGCACAAGCAATGCATGCAGATTGCGTGCCAGCAGATTATGATTCAGATCGTATCCGTATGAGTCGTTTAGAGAACGCTTATATAGGCTCTACTGATCATAGTGTAATCACTCTTCTCGTCTGTCCAAGTCTCACGTGTATCCATCCTCCACTGAAGACAGAGGCGCTGTCACGGACAGATACCTAGACAGCAAGGTATGTGACAGCACCAGTCCCCTGCGCATGGCTACGACATGCTCAGGATTTCACAGGCCTTAGGCCGCGGTCCACTCAATCACGTCGAGGGCATCCGACACAATTGATGCTTCATGTCCACCGCCAAAGAATCCAAGCGTGAATGATGCAGTCATTGTGCACACCAGCTCTGGGGATAATCCAAGGCACCTGAGAGCCAGGACACCTTTGGTCACATTGCTGTGATCCCAGAAGGACACTCCATCTCCTGCTATGGCCATCAGCAAGACCTGCGCTCTGTTGGAATTCGACTCCTGATTGTAGATGGCACCGCCCAACTTTCTATGTAGCCATTGGATGTATGGCGACCTCAGCAGAGAATCTGGGGGGTTGCCAATACTCCGTGCAAACTCGGGGTTGCTGAAAAGGTGATGGATCACGTCTTCGATTGGTATGATGAAGTTGCTACATGCAGCACGTGTATGATGTTCACAGGCAAGGACATCGATCGCATCTGTACAATAGTGTGTTAGTCAGCGGAATGGAGGCATCGACGGATGTCTGTGCACACCTGCGGTGTGCTACAACAGCCTAATTGATTTTGCGATATCTTGGGGCTCCACACAAGATGCATCGTTCTCCTTGCCGTGCAAACCACTCATTGGGTGGCAGCGCCTTCCCAGATGTACCCGGACAATTATTGTTTGAGCAGACATCTTCCTCAACACTAGATGCTGGTGTGGTGGAAATGACACGCCGCATGAAATGCTCCGATCTGCACACCAAACAGTGAGGCAAATCATGTGACAGCTGTATCCACAGACATATAACCAAGCTGGGCGCTGCAAAGGACTGAACATGTAGAAGCAGTTGTGTACCTTGGGAACTCTGTGCTTCGAACAAATCCTTTGCAAACTGTTTTTAACAGTGCATCGAAGCTTTCCATGCTCATTTTTCCAAGCCGCTTCAGCCGTAAGAACGAGAAAGCTGCATAAAACAGGGTAAGATCGTGGCCGGGCGTGATGGGGCTGTGCCTACGCCAGCAGAGGTCATCTGCTGTTCCAGCCCGGGGGCGCTCGCCTTGTGGCCTGTCAGGTGCATTCCAGCCTTGTAAATGCTCTTGCATTGCGGCTGCAAGGTGATTTACGTCGTCTATATCGGCTTCTTCAATTCCTATGCCTTCAATTGCCTCTGCCAGAGCATGTATGTTTGGGCCAGCGTGTTCACCCTCTCCACCACGGAAGCGCTCAGCGCACTCAAACAAAATTTGATTCATGTCCTGCATAGTTGCACAACCTCAGCAGGTCAGAGGCAACACAGCCTCATGATGATGTTGCAACTGCCAAAGCAACTGCCAAAGCAGCGATGCCGCCAACAAGACCAGGTACATGTACTGCTCGAAGGCGTACAATGGCGACCTAGGAGGTGAGAAGGTGCTGACCAGTGCATATTGCGCTGCCTCGTCCTCGGTATACTCACAGCTAGTGTCAGAGCTGATGTCAGGGCCAGTGATGTCGGGAACAGCTGTCAGATCGGCCATCGAGTCATCTGGGACATCTGAGTGTCATGAGCCATACTGTGCGCTCAAGAGTCTAGTGACACATATATACGACGTCCTACAGTCCAGAAGTAATACAACCCCTTGGGTTGGGTGCTTTTCTGGTTCTTGACACTGAGTCATACTCATCATGTGCTGGATCCTCGAGAAGTGGTAGTTGTGGATAGGCAGCCTTCATGCGTGAGACATTCCTGATCTGGACGGGTCGAGCAGCGTGTGTATCGTCCACTTCTGTGGATACCGCAGCCTCAACAGTGTAGAGTCCATACTCTGGGGTCCACGGATTGTCTAACGCAGCAGTGTGTTGGTGATCAGCCGCACTCACAGATGCTGCAGCCCCGTCGCCACTGTCAACATCCATTTCAAACCCATCAGAAGCAACCTGTTGGTAACGCATGGCGCATGCAGCACCAGCGTGATGCACCTGCATGGCACTATTCTCTCGATACCATGAATGGCAGTGCCTTCAATTTCTGCCTGGACGGTTATGTAGTCCTGGACATTCCCAAAAAGATCGCCGAAATGCTCATTGTGGTCAGCCATCTCGAAATCAATACAGCACCCAGGTTCAGCACTGCCGATGTCATCTGGACAACGAACACGATTGAATTTCTTTGCTCTTTCCTTGTCATAAGGTTTCAGCTCAGCTGCCTCCGCTTGCATGCTTTCTCCCGATCAAGTGTCGTGGGAGCATGGCTGTGTTGCGCATCCGCAGCATAATTGCGCATGTTGAAGCCACGCACAAAATTCCACAGAATCGCAGACATCAAATGGTATAATATCAGTATTGGGAATCGGCCTACTGAACAAGTTGTCAGCAGACCAGCAAGCAGCTGGTACACAGTCCTAGTCCTTGGCAAGACTGTGATCGCACTACCGCAACCACCATGCCAAAACATACGGCAGATCCCATCTAGCATAGACATGAATGACCTTGACCAAGCGACGCCTCAAGTGTGTGCTCAAGTACGTTCACAGCTGGGATCACACCTTCTGATGGTGCTCACTCCGCCTGTGCCGTGCTCTAGTCCGCAAGAGAATACGCTTGCCACAGAAACATTCATATTCTTCGTCTGGATCCATCTTTACTGCGTGATTGCCACGCAGCAACCACTGTGCTGAAGCAAGATGGATCACCGTCGACACATAGAGTCAACACGCCTTCACCGCCAACCTACATTCAAATCGAAACGTAGTCTGGAGACGCGACACAGTATGCGCGCGTATTCGAGTCATGTTCACACATTCCGGCAGCAGCGATGGTGCTTTGATGTCAAGCAGATGCGCGATGTGCAGAGACCCAGCTCTGTATGAATGGCAAAGGCACATTGACGACTCACCACGGACACTAAATTCCTGATACAGCGTCAGTGGCGAACTTACAGCGAGCGCGAGGAAGACCTGCGGTCCGGAGCCGTTGCTGTATCGGACATAAAGCGACAGTCGACCATCTTACAGCGAGAGTCACCACTCCTCGCACTGTCGCTGTATTGTTGATTATACAGTCATAGTCATACCTCGTGCAGTCACAGCTGACTTAATAGCGGCCTAGAGTGAAAGCTGTAAGCACAGTGATTGGACACCTGAAAGGTTTCACCTATGCCACCACGAGACGGAAGTCATCTTCTCTGACCTTCCTAAACCACAATAAGTATGGCACAATCTCTCTGACGTTCACATTTCTCGTGCACTTTGCCACAAATGCCGTATCTCTCCTGGCATTCAGTTCCCCACAGAGCTCCTTCAGGCTCAGCGCATGCGATTCCGCCTTCCGGACTCTCAGCTGCTTGGCCCGCTGCTGCTCATTCGTGAACCATGCCTCTGAGCTGGTGGCAACCAGCCTGTCCTCCAGCTTCTGCTTTGTCTCCTTCCGCCGCACACCCACCTTCCAGTGCTGTGCTCGGCGTCAGGTTGTGTGCATGTTTCACGCACATGTATGCCTCGGGCCTCAGGAATGCAAGCACTGCTGCCTGCAGCAGACTCGCCCGCACTGACGTGTTCATTACACCGATCTTTCGCTCTACCAACCCATTTGACTCATGCTGGGCGGTGTCAGTGAACGTGTGCACTATCCCTCGCCACTCAAGGTACTGAGCCAGCTGACTCGAGCTGAACTCACCTCCCTGGTCCGTGTGCAGCCTCCGCACCCCTGCGTCCTTGTCATAGACAATCTGAGTGCGGATGCGTTCTATCAGAAGTCATATCATCTCCGTAGCACTGCTCTTTGACTTCAGCGGGATCACATGGGAGTACTTGTTGTACTCATCCACTACTACAAGGATGAAGTTCATTCCCGCTATGCCCACTGGCTTCACCTGTACAGCTAGATCCGCATGCAGCACTTCTCCGGCATGCGTTGCATTCTCTGCTACTTTGCCCCCGTGCTGTGCCCTGTCACCACTTCTCTGTTCCGCCACATGGCAACTGACACTCAAGTGCCACTCCCGTAGGTTCAGGCAGCTTGAGATCGTACAGATCTGGATTATCTCTCATCATTTTGAGAATCCGGTTGCCAGCATGGTGAAACGAAACATGCACCAGAATGGATGGACTAGGACGATGCTGCCAGTCGAAAAAGGACGTACTCCGGGGACGCAGGCGGCAAAAAGCACCAAGGACGTCATCGTGACTCCACAGGGACGTCATCTAGCGATCACAACCCCGTCCTCGGGAGACAAGAGCGCCAAGATGACGTCACTGGCTGGTGGCCGGTTGGGTATGACGTCACCATGCCATCATGCGCAAGGCTGGGGTACATCCGGATGATCGGTGGGACATCTTGATGACGTCATTGCCGCCGCCAGGAAGGCGTCTTACATGCAGATGACGTCCCTGATTGTGCGCGTAGATGGTGACGTCAGCCGGACGTTTTCGGGGACGTCCTGCTCGGGTCAGCAGGAGATGCTCTGGCCAGAGCACATATAGGACGTTCAAGTAGACTCAGTGTGGGAGAAATTACCACTACTAGCCGTGGAATGTTGCTACTGTGGCACATCACAGTAGAGACCTCGAAACAACGAAAGGCTAAGATTGACATGGATCGGATAGCCAATTATGGGGTTGCAATACGTCAACATGGACGTGAGGTGAACCTCATGGAATGGTCTATATGGTCCATGTGCTCACATGGTCCACACACAACGTTGCCAGCAGGCGAGGTGGACCACTCCCGCATGTCTATTATGCACTACATGTGTACGCAAGGGCGACATTAAGCACTTGAAGCACTTGAAGCGAAAAGGTAGGTGCCCATGCCACCTTCATCGGAGCGGTGGGTGTCCGAAAAGGCATTTTCGGACACCCACCTCTCCGGTCACCGCTGCACCAGCACTATAACTATGGTGCCAGCACTTTCGGGACATCCTTACAGGACGCCGGAAGGGCACCATAGGGACTCTGAAAGGACAGTGGAGCGACTGCTAGAGGACGGTATGAGGACTGTCCGAGAGGACGTGGAGTTGACGAGGGACAGAGCAAGGACAGCTGCGGGACCTGTGCCAGATGGGCTGAGGATCCTTGGGGGACACAGGTTGCATAACAGGGATGTCACGGAACAGTCATGGGACATCCCGATGATGGAGTGTGACGTCACCAGGGCATCACTCAGATTTGTTACATCTACGATTGAGGACTCTAAGTCAGGCATGCATGAATCCTTACGGAGTCCTAGGGGACGAGGTCAGCTTAGGGACATCCTAAATGCAAGAAAGGCCTGGAGGCCCAATCGACCGCAGCACCCCGGGCGCCACTTTGGTCGATCGTGCCCAATCGACCAAGGCACCCCGGGCGCCACTTTGGTCGATTGGGCCCAATCGACTGCAGTACCCCGGGCGCCACTTTGGTCGATCGTGCCCAATCGACCAAGGCACCCCGGGCGCCACTTTGGTCGATCGTGCCCAATCGACCGCAGCACCCCGGGCGCCACTTTGGTCGATCGTGCCCAATCGACCGCAGCACCCCGGGCGCCACTTTGGTCGATCGTGCCCAATCGACCGCAGCACCCCGGGCGCCACTTTGGTCGATCGTGCCCAATCGACCGCAGCACCCCGGGCGCCACTTTGGTCGATCGTGCCCAATCGACCGCAGCACCCCGGGCGCCACTTTGGTCGATCGTGCCCAATCGACCAAGGCACCCCGGGCGCCACTTTGGTCGATCGTGCCCAATCGACCGCAGCACCCCGGGCGCCACTTTGGTCGATCGTGCCCAATCGACCGCAGCACCCCGGGCGCCACTTTGGTCGATCGTGCCCAATCGACCGCAGCACCCCGGGCGCCACTTTGGTCGATCGTGCCCAATCGACCGCAGCACCCCGGGCGCCACTTTGGTCGATCGTGCCCAATCGACCGCAGCACCCCGGGCGCCACTTTGGTCGATCGTGCCCAATCGACCGCAGCACCCCGGGCGCCACTTTGGTCGATCGTGCCCAATCGACCAAGGCACCCCGGGCGCCACTTTGGTCGATCGTGCCCAATCGACCGCAGCACCCCGGGCGCCACTTTGGTCGATCGTGCCCAATCGACCGCAGCACCCCGGGCGCCACTTTGGTCGATCGTGCCCAATCGACCGCAGCACCCCGGGCGCCACTTTGGTCGATCGTGCCCATTCGACCAAGGCACCCCGGGCGCCACTTTGGTCGATCGTGCCCAATCGACCACATAGCCCCCATGGAGCCACGAGGACCGCTGCAGACCGCTGCACGGCCTCTCACATGCCCCTTGCCTTAGCCATCCCCCCCCTACCCTACCCCTGCCCCCTGCCCCCTTGCTGCACATAACCCTCATCTGCTCTCCTAACATGCTGTTCACGGCCACGCCAATGCTGCGACGTCAACACTGCTGCCGTTGGTGGCTGAAAGCAAGCCTGCAGGCCTTGTGTGCGCCGCAATGGCTCCAGGACTTCTACTTCATAGCCTCTTCCAGCGCTGCCGCAATCTCGCGTTCAAGGTTGGCTAACTCTTCCTGCAAGATAATGTGTGTGAGGCGACTGTACTAGCTTGCACCTGTTCCCGATGACTTGTACACCACAGTAATTGTGATTCACATCACAACAGACCAGATCCCAACACAGATGCAAGGTACATGTTGCGAGAGGGATCTTACCTGAGTAGCGAGTAGCTTTTGCCATATCCCGGCGTATGGCCCTGATGTTTCAGGGGGCCCGTCAGCTGCAGGTCCGAGCAAGTTCTTCAGCTTAGTCACTGTGTCCTGCAGTTTTGAGGCACGCGCCCATGTGGCCTGTACAGCAACGTGCTGTTGATGTTGGATATTGTCCGCTGTATTCCGGTCTGACCTGGCAGGTGGTGGTGGATGGCAGGCTTGGGTACAGGTGGAGGAGTATCAAAAGCAGCCACAAAAGTAAGTCAGGACGTACTGTTGGGGCTGGATAAACTGCAGCTTGGTGTGAGGGCCTGGTAATTGAGGCCTGTACGGCTGTCGAACATGCGGGAGCTGACAGGCTGTTTGCCACAGCTTGGCTCTGCTCAACATCGTCGGTAACATTCAGCTTGCGGCGGACGGCCTTTCCCTACACATGACACTGGGTTGGCAACGCTACAAGTGATTTGGTGTTCGACCTGAATGCATACAACCTGTAGGCGCACGACACTGTACCAGCCACTTACCTGTCAGGTTCAGTGTATTGGCAACTTCAGCGTGCGATACTAGCAAATGGATGGAAGCGTGCCTGATCAGCCTCATCCACATCCTGTGACGTTTCGGATGCTTTCGCGGGTGACTCAGCCACATCTTCTGCGGCCTCGGCTGCAGTCTGTCCTGCCACCTGCGGCGCCTTCTTCAATGCCTTGCGCTTCACAGGTCTCTGTTCTGAATCTTCCAACAGGTCAGCAGGAACCGCATAAATCCCATCCATGGCCCACTCTTCGCACGTGCGGGGGGCTGCAGTTGGATCATCTGGATTCGGGACCTGCAGGTCACATACATTGACGTGTCTAGGCACAGAGCCGCGCAAAGCAGCAAGCAGGACATCGCTACGGCTTACTGCGGCTTGCATAGGTAATCAGATTCAGCAACGTCCATTGTACACGCTTTGACACTCTACACGCATACCCCAAGTACCAGCCAATCGTAGCACACTGCACGGGCAGCATACCAACTTTGTAGTGAAGGCCCTCAACAGCTTAGCTTCGAGGCGGGTAGGAGGCATCTCTTGCCCAGTGCTGATACCGTACTCCTTATCTATGGCGCTGTTAACACTTGATGCACGTTTGCGCACATCAGCATACCTGCGTCGGACCCATAATCAATACAAGCATGGCTCCGAACAGTTGCCCCGCACGACAGGTGAGATAGACGGCGCGTACGTAATACCATGCTCCTTTGCAGCTACCTTCCACATGCTCGTCCAGGCTTTGGATAGATTCCGGCAGAGCTCGATGGCGTTCCTTGCACCCTGCTGTTCAGCGGCTGACATGGTGGAGCCGGCAAAGAAGTCTTTGTGGTCCTGCGGAACATGCACACCATGTTCTGGGGCAATGCATCTATGGTGACTCGCATCAAGCACGAACACATTATGTGGGCCCTGCACGGCTACAATCGACCAAGACACCCCGGACGCCACGATGGTCGATTGTACCCAATCGACCACGACCCGCCGGACGCCACCAGGCTCACCTGTGACACATGAAGCTGCACCACACACAGCCGCTGTCGTGCCTACCATCTGAAACGACGATCGTGGCATGGCAATGCAACCGCCGAATGGGATGCATGGCAGAACAGAATGACCTGGACCGCTAGCCCCCGTGCTCGATGTTAATACCACTCCACATCTGCGAGACAGTGCGCTGGAAAAAGTACATCGACCACTGCATCAGCAAAACCGAGCTGTGGTAGTCACTTCATCCGGCCGATCGAGATACTGACGCAATGTCCGGATGGGATTCGGTGGCAGGAAAACGGCTGTATCAGCTGGACGTGCGGCGTGCACGTTTAGGAACATAGACAGCACGGTGATTGTCGGTTCGTTGCAGCGTACGTGCGGGAGGAGGGCAAGCGCACCGTCTCAGCCAACATGTCGAACGCCTCAACAACCGACTGTAGCATGATGGCCCCTGGCTTGCTTGCCCTCACGAACTTCACGAAGAGGTCTTTTACAATCTTCGCATCATTACAGCGATCCAGCGACGCCTTCATACCTTCTGGGATGTCCTTCAAGATGCTCTGTATCTTGTCGGTCGACCGCAGGAATCGTGGCTTCCACGTAACCCATGGCGACACAGACGCCTTCCGCCCACTCACGGTTGATATCATACGCACAGTGTCCTTAGAAACAGCGGTTGCGGTGGCAGTGAGCACCGGGGATTGCTCCTGGGCCAGCGTGCAGGTGAAGGGCGGTAACCATACCGCCTGCTTCCCCACAGCCGCTGCGGCAGTTGACATAGCGACATCCATAAGCGAATTGAAGTCAGCATACTGTAATTCGATGTAATATGTGGGATTAGGCCTGCTTGTCACCCGCAGCGTCGCGCTGCTGAAGGGCCGCTTCGCACCACACGCCGAAAAGATAGTGTCTGCCACAGCCCTCCCCCATGGTGTGTTAGAATAAGCAGACTTCCATTCAAACGGTGGAGCATCGCCGGCACTGCAACAAGCGCCGGCTAGTTGACAAGCCGTGCAGTTGTTACTTGGCGTTACCGCGGGCCGGCTGTTGGGGCCCAGTCGTATAATAAGGGCAGCAGAATTCACACAATACGCAATTTGATAGTAGACGATATCGTACTGCAGCATGATCGTGGTCTCGTCCGTCGGCTGGCCCATCTTGCACAACGTACTCCTGTGGCGACGACGGTAGACCCTGGCAAAATCGAGTCGAACAAAACTTAGTTATGCGAGATATATCAATAGGCATGATAGAAGACTGGGCGTAGAAGACTGTACATGCTCCACCCTCAAAGGAAGCGTTCACACGCGGGTGTGGGCAGAGGGTGTCGTTTCGACCACCCCCGTCAAGTCGGGGTGTGTCTACAGGAAGTGGTGTGCAGTGCGTGACGCTCTGCTGCCCGGTGGCTTTCCGGATGCGCTCCGACATAGCTTGCGCGGACCCGTCATCAACCTTTATATAGGCTTTAACTTCATCCCACCAGTCGTGACACGATGGCAGGCGAGCCCAATAAGAAGGTCCGTCGCAGGGCTCAAGAGATCGATGATGACTTCGCCCAGTATGGGATGCGCCGTGTGCCTACGGAAACCAAAGACTCTAGGTCTTTGTTCAAGTGTGATCACTGTCTAGGTTTTTTCAATAATGTCGCTCATGCGGAGCGCCATTTTAGAGTCACTGCTTGTCCTAAGCGGGCTGCGGCGTGGAGATCAGCTGCTGCACGGTCCGTTGATTCGCCTCTGCTCAATCACTGTGCGGTAGTTGATGATGGCTTGCGCTTCCCTCGCGAGGCAAGTGCTGATGCGATCCTGGACGGCATTGGAGCAAGAGAGCTCGCAAGCACTACACAAGACCCGCGAGATATCGGGGGACCCATGCCTCAAGATCCCCCGCCTCCACCATCACCCCTCGCTCCACCAGCACCCCTGCCACCACCACCAGCACCCCTCCCTCCACCAGTACCCCTCCCTCCACCGGAATCAGATCCACACGATTACCTCGTCCCGGTCGGAGACCCCGCAATCCCACAGGCACCGGTAAGCTGATACTGCCCTGTCACTGTGCACATGTGTATATCGCATGATGGTGTCAGCCGCGCATACCGCTCCTTCAACATATGCAATCCAGCAATAAGTTGCAGGTACACCTCATCGCTGCGGCTGCGCTTCCCGTCGAGGTAGACCCCCAGTACGATGGGCTTGATCAGCTCGGCGACGAAGATGGGGAGGAATGGCATGACGCCCTGGAGCCAGATGATGAACAACCAGACGAGGAGGAGGAGGAGGAGGAGGAGCCCGTGAAGGCGCCCAGGCGAGACACCGGTGCCTATCTCAACTTCCGCCTGGCACATTCCATCGTGGCCGGGCATTCGGTCAAGGTACGTGAGGTTGCTGTGTGGCTGGCAAGGCTGGCATCAGAGCATCGTATCACGAATTCGGCCATGGACTCATTCTGCCAGATGGTGCATTTCCTGCTGTTACCAGAGGGAAACCTGTTCCCCAAAT